>PITA01001927.1:0-24131 GCA_004023965.1 Spilogale gracilis | reverse complement strand
ATGTCTTGAAAGAAGTTGCTGTGTCCGCTGTCAAAGAGGTTACTGCCTATGTTCTCTTCCAGGATTTTGATGGATTCCTGCCTCACGTTGAGGTCTTTCATCCATTTTGAGTTTGCCTTTGTGTGTGGTGTAAGACAATGGTCTAGTTTCATTCTTCTATACGTAGCTGTCCAATTTTCCCAGCACCATTTATTGAAGAGACTGTCCTTTTTCCACTGGCTATTTTTTCCTGCTTTGTCAAAGATGATTTGACCACAGATTTGTGGGTCCATATGTGGGCTCTCCACTCTGTTCCATTGGTCTATTTCTTTGTTTTTGTGCCAGTA
Source organism: Spilogale gracilis (assembly GCA_004023965.1). Lineage (NCBI taxonomy): Eukaryota > Metazoa > Chordata > Mammalia > Carnivora > Mephitidae > Spilogale > Spilogale gracilis. The sequence goes on along the minus strand of PITA01001927.1, from coordinate 23,805 downwards.
CCATGCTGTCTTGGTAATCACAGCTTTGTAATAAAGTCTGAAGTCAGGTAATGAGATGCCCCCAGCTTTGCTTTTCTTATTCAGCAATTCCTTAGCGATTTGGGGTCTTTTTTGGTTCCATATAAATTTTAGGATTGTTTGTTCTAACATTTTGAAGAATGTTGGTGGAATTTTGATCGGAATGGCATTGAAAGTGTAGATTGCTCTGGGCAGTATAGACATTTTGACAATGCTTATTCTTCCGATCCATGAGCATATAAATAAAGTCTTTAAAAAAAAATCTCCCTTCACAAGACCTTACAGCAAGGTGAAAAGACGAGGCCGACTTAACAACAGAGGTGCTGGACGAAGCGGGGCGGTACTCAGGCTCAAGCCATCTGGCCTTCCTGGAAATCTACAAAATTGGAACATCGCTTTTTCATTTTTTACTGAAAACTTGGCAAAGACTTCTCATCTAAAATTTTATACAAAATGAAATCCGAAAGCGGGGGAAGAGGGTAGGTCCAGGGCCCCCCATCTCCTTGGCTTCCATACCTGCTTCTGGGCCCCAGAAGGCCCTCTCCTGGAGCTCAAGGCTCCCAAAAGCCCAGGAGCTGCCTCAGAGACCTGCTCTTATGTTCTGTCTTCCTGAGTGGCCCCATGGAAATGGGAGGGCAGGTGCAACGGGAGAGCTTCCTGCTATGTGACAGAAGAAAACAACCGGTAGGAGAGACAACGACAATACGCACAACCTCATCTGTGCGGAGCCTATGACTGACTCTGAAACGGTGAGGCGGAAGATCATGTACCATCTCAGAAGCATCTCTAAACCTGACACAGGGATTCATGACCCAACATCCACCACTTGAAATAGCATCCTACTAGATGGGTAAGGGAGAAGGATGTGTGTGTTGGCATGTGCCTGTGTTCGCTACACACACCCATAATAAGAGCCCTTGGCAAAAACCACGTAGCCTGCAGGCTCCAATACCTGGTCATTCTGTAACATCCCTTATCCCTACTTGGCAAGAGCTCCTTATTTCCCCTTGGGCAACGATCCCTCCCTCTTTCAACATGATTCAGCCCAAGTTGACCCCACTAGTTCCAGAGATGAGTGAATGCTTCCAGCCTGGCCAATAAAATGGCTGCAACTGTTGGCATCAGGGATTGGTTAAAGGACAGCACATACCGAGGCTGGTCCAGTGAGAGACTGCGTAAGATTTTTGCTGAAATGATTTTACCCTGGGAGTGCTGGGTTGATAAGTTCAATATTACAAATGCTAGGCCATTTTTACCACCTTGTGGGAAGAACACTGCCCAGAATGAAACCAGCCAGAGTAAGGTACAGCTAAGAAATGCAAAGAGATCTATGCTGGATGATGAGATTTAAAGAGTTGGGTCTAGTTGAGCCTAAAGCTAGGTATGCTTGTTATTTTTCCATGGCATGAGCTAAGGAACAGCCATGTGTCCTTTGTTTTGTTTTGTTTGCTGCTGAGGCCAATTTGCGCTGGGGTTCTGACACATGCAATCCCAAGAATCCTGACCAGTATCATCTTTCTTCACTGAGCACCACCGTATTTTTAGCTGAAGACCTTAAGAATGCATATTAAGGTTTTCTTACTATAAACCAAAAAATCAGATCAGAGAATTAAAGAGTGAAAGGCTATTTTCATTATCTGTGTATTCCTATCTTCTGGCATTGCTCATTAGACAACCGATTTTGACCACAGGTCCAAATCTAATCATTCCCTAAAGTAACTCACTTTCCGCTCGTTAACCGTGAAGCTCAGAGCAGGACAGTCCTGACACATCTGCAGACAGCTACTCCATGGAAGAGGTGTGAACAAAAACAAAGTCAAGTTGCTTGCTCTCATCCAAAACAACAAGAGAATAATTAAAATACTTCACGGAACACTTATGAAGGGAAATATTTATAACCTATGAAATACTATTTGCAAAAGTTTCATGGTAACTGCTTATGAATTGTTTTCACTGAAATGGGATATTTAAGAGCTGTTGGTTTTGGAGCTACTTCTTCAGTTTCTTTAAGATGCTTGATTTATAGAGTAATTTTTGCCCACCTATGACCTTTCTCTTCTGCATTATTTTAAAGACACTTATGTAACCCCATGTATTTATTTAGTTCCTTCAAAGCCAAAAGATAAAATCTAAAGACATTAACTTTTTTTTTTTCTTTAATGAAGAATATGATTTCTGGTTCCTCAGCATGCCACAATATAAGCTTACTTTTCACAAACCAAAAAGAAAGGAAATCCAATATTGCAAAACCAATGAAATAATAATAAAAAAAGTCACTTTACAAAACGGTTTACTGAAGAGCTCCTTTCAACAGCAAGATGTACATAGCAGGTGTCTTATCTTTTACATAATTTTTAATTGTCCAAGTAATCCAAGAAAACATTTTGCTTGTGAAAAATTAAAACACGCCCGGTTTAGTCAAAATTCCTCCACTTATCTCCACTTCCAAGAGGAAACCAGTGCCACCTGCCTGAAGGGTGACTCCCAGGTCTTTTTCCTAACATGTCTATGCTGCTTGGGATGTATGTGTCTTTCCACAAATGCTGACCAACATTATGTAGTATTTGTAAGGTTTTTTTCTCCAAGTAGTAGTAATGTCAGAGATCTTTCCCTATTAGTACACATCATCTGTCTCATTATGTTAACTTCCATACTTTATTCTGTTGTTGATTGATTGGGATGTTTCTGAGTCTTTTTCTCCTCACAAGAAACAACACTGTAATGAACATGCAGGTATAGACTCTTTTATACAAATACTCATGGACTTCTCTTGGGCTGATTCACACTCATTTTTTTTTCAGGCCAGTAGCTGTTACATAAAAAAAGGTGGACAACAAACAAAAATATAGCTCCAAAGAAAAACTATCATAAACAAACGTTGTTTTTTTGCCTCCATTTTTAAAGAGTGAGATTATGGTTTTTTTTGCTTTCTGAAAACAGGTGTAGCTTTAAGGAAGGCTGCCCAATTAAGACAGAAATCATAGCCAGTCCTCAACAGTTATGTTTTAAGCTTTCAGAGACCCTATTCTCCCCCAACCCAAGAATTTCGGCAATGTATGTTACACCTGTTCTTTGCTGATATGTTAATTATAAGGAACGCTGATGTCCCACGTATAGCCCAAAAGACACTAAGTCACAGTCAAGCTCTGTATTTGAAACAAAAATTTTTCCACAAAGTGAACTTCATCTTTAAACAGGAATGTACGATATATACAAAGTAATGCACACATGCAAGCAGTGAACGTGGTACAAATAGCAGCGAATTAAATACCCACAGACCCACCATTCTTAAGAACATTCTCCAAACTGCTGATGCCTCTTAAGCAATTACCCCATTTCACTTCTTCCCAGGAGTATATATTCCAATTTTTCTATTTATCCTTTGATTTGTTATTAACATTTTACGGTAGAAATCCTGAAACATATATAAAAGTAGAGAGACTAACCTAATGAACTCCCATGTACCCAACACACAACGGAACGATTAGCAACTTTTTTGTCACTGTGAGTTCATCGACCCACTCTCATTTTTTGTATTTCCTGGCATCTCTTTAAGACAATCTTAGGGGTACCTGGGTGGTCACGTCAGTTAAACATCCAACTCTTGATTTTGGCTCGGGTCATGATCTCTGGGTTGTGAGATGGAGCCCTGTTTTGGGCTCCATACCTGCATTGGGCTCTGCACTTAGCACAGAGTCAGCCTGAGATGCTCTCTCTACCTGCTCATGCGCACATGTGCTCTCTCTCTCGAAATAAAATCTTTTTTTTTTTTTTTAAGATTTTATTTATTTGACAGAAACACAGTGAGAGAGGGAACACAAGCAGGGGGAGTGAGGGAGGGAGAAGCAGGCTTCCTGCCGAACGGGGCACCTGATGTGGGGCTTGATCCCAGGCTTCCGGGATCATGACCTGAGCGGAAGGCAGTTGCTTAACCAACTGAGCCACCCAGGCGCCACCTCGAAATAAAATCTTAAAAAAAAAAAAAAAATCACAGAGACCATGTCATGTTCTACATAATGACTTCATAATGTACCTACCTCTAAGAGGGCTTAATAAAAAACGCAATACCTACAATGCCATTATCACACATAACACAGTAATGATTCCTTAATCTAACATCCATCCACATTCAAATTTCCTCAACATGCAAAGATGTCTATTCAGTTATTTTAAAAGTTCATTATAAAGTTAAATTAGGGGGCTCCTGGGTGGCTCAGTGGGTTAAAGCCTCTGCCTTCAGCTCAGGTCATGATCTCAGGGTCCTGGGATCAAGGCCCGCATCAGGCTCTCTGCTCAGCGGGGAGCCTGCTTCCTCTTCTCTCTTTGCCTGCCTCTCTGCCTACCTGTGATCTCTCTCTGTCAAATAAATAAATAAAATCTTTTTTAGGAAAAAGTTAAATTAGGATACAGGCTCAAAACCCCTACATGATTAAAAAAATATTTTCCTTCAAGCTTTAATAAATGGCATATCTTTCCCTCAAATTAACATGCAACAGGGAGGTTTTATTATATAATCAACAACTCGGTGAGCATCACCAAATATACTTCCTTTCCCTGCCCCCCATTTACCACAGTACACAACAGAATCATTAAGCAATTGGTGAAGTTTTTAGATTCATAAGTGTGTTGATGCTGTTAACAAACAAACTAAATTATATGGTGACTACAGTGTTACAATGTGACTAATATACACTCTGGGCCTTATTTTCCAGGCTTAAAAATAATTGGGTAGATACCACAGAGTATCTGGGTTTAGAGCTTGTTTATTCTGCTTTCTTTAAGGAAGCATATGATTAATTTAAATGTGGCCATTAAGGAATATTTGCTTTCCTATTCTGCTTTCCTCTTTACACTTGGGGCGGGGGTGGGGGGGGGTGGGGTGGGCAGTATGTTTGCAAAGCAATAGCACAAGTGTTTGATGGGGAAACTGTTGGGTAAATGTTGAAACTGCTTCGATGGGGGTTTTGGTCCTGCTTTTCTTGGTGTATTTATGAATAGTGAGGAAATACATGAAAATTATCCTGAAGATGAATGATCAGATTTTTGGTACATTCAGCTGCTTTTTTTTTTTTTTTTTAAGATTTTATTTATTTATTTGACAGAGATAGAGACCACAAGTAGGCAGAGAGGCAGGTGGAGAGAGGAGGAAGCAGGCTCCCCACTGGGCAGAGAGCCCAATGTAGGCCTCTATCCCAGAACCCCTAGATCATGACCTGAGCTGAAAGCAGAGGCTTAATCCACTGAGCCACCCAGGCACCTCATTCAGCTGCTTTTCTAAGCAAATGCGTCATTATCACTGCTGATATTGTGGGTGCATCTAGCTTTAAGAAAACCCCAAATCCAAAAGTTTCAAGCATTAAAAAGGGTGATCACTAATTCTTTTTTTAAAGATTTTTTTATTTACACAGAAAGAGAGATTACAAGCAGGGGAACAGCAGAGGCAGAGGGAGAACCAAGCTTCCTCATTGAGCAGGGAGCCGGATGTGGGGCTCGATCCTGGGATCCTGGGATCATGCCCTGAAGCAAAGGCAGATCAGGCATCCCTCACTAATGTTTATTATGGAAAAATCCAACTCTCTATACAAGTAGAACGATATATATAATGAAATCCTAAGCTGGTCCCCAACACCAGCTTAAATAGTTATCAGCTCATGATTTCTGTTTCAAGTACCCTACAGGTAGATTTACAAGGGTGGGTCACATGGGAACTGGTTTCCCCCTGAGAGAATCTTAGGAATAGGAGGGAGAGAACACTTGCTTGGATCTGGGCCATAGCACCTTGTAAGCCAGTACAGTGCTGGACCCCTAGCAGGGGCTCAAACTTTCCCTGAAGGCATCAAGAGCCCCCCCCCCCAAATCTCCCATCCTTTCCCGAGGGGGTGACAGGTTGATTTCTGAATTTCTGAAGAGAGACTTGAAAGGGCAGTAGGAGCAGGGAAGACGTGGCGTTAAGAGTCACAGACGGCAACGGAGTCTGGGCGGTCCCAACTCCGTCCTCCCCACCAACACAGGGTCTGCTGTTTCCGAAGTTCCGGGGAGACGCCAAGGTGGGGCACCCGTTTATACTTGCCTCTGCTCTACGTGGACACAAAAACTCACTCTTTCCCCCCTCATTTTCCAGATGTGATGGATATCATCATGGCCTGTCACTGCACTGTCACTAGACCCTCCCCTTTCCTCCAGCCCCCTCCTGGCACCACTCTTCGCTTGTTTAGGCTCCATGATGGGTGACACCCGCTGCACCCTTACTTACTTGAGAAGATCCTGGCCTCAGCAGCTGGGGTAGGTGGCCAGCTCAGGGGTTAGTCCCTAAGGGCAGCTAGGTATGCTGCACAGAAGCTACTGCTGGGATCTAGGTCTCAGAAGAGGACCCAAGAGTTTCAACGCCACCTTCATTCAAAAGGTTTTACAAAAAATCTAGATATCTACCTGGAAAGTGAAAAAAATGAATGCTTGGGTAGGTTTTGCTGCTTGCTCCACCCAACACAATGAATAATTGCTATTTGCGATCACCTATCTTTTCCCAGGGGTGGTACAAAGTGTGTGTGGGGGTCCGTGTTCCAAATCTCCAGCACTCCCCCAAGCAGCTGTTCTGATAGCACAGATGGGGTGAGGCCCGCGGTCGGACTCAGTACTGTTTTTGGAGGGAAAAGCTGAGGTGGCACTAACCCACCTTCGCAGGAAGCAAGCTCGGCTCCTGTGTGAGGAGGATGAGCTGAAGTCTGGCTGTTGCCGGTGGCACCATAGGGAAGCAACAAATGACTATGTGGTGTGTTCCCACGCTGCATGACAATGACCTTCCTAGACCTCTTTTAGTCCCCCACCAATAGCATGCTTCCTGACTTGATCCTTCCAATGCAGGCCAGCTTCCTGGCGCTGTTCCAGGCATGGCTAGAGTGCTGTGGACAAGATGCTGAAGTCCCCAACCTCAGGAAGTCTGCCTTCAGAATCTCGATAGGGTGATTGGGATCACTCGTGAGCAAGGCATGAACCTACAAAGCCCAGGCCTGTGCCATCCATGAGCCGCCCTCCCAGGCCCTCAGACCTGACCTGCCATAGTCCCCCTGGTGAGCCCTCACACCAGCTCAGCACCTGAATCGTGATGCCATCCTCGGCATCTATTATCGCTAGCGCAGGGCTCTTGGGTACGTGCTCTAGATACACATGACCCACAAGCTCTTGGATTTTCTGGAACTACCCTAATTGCAAGGACTACATAGATGGTTAAGAAACCGCAGAAATATCAACATTGTGGCATCCTCCAAAATGCCAAAGGTCTGGGGTTGGAGGAAGAGTGGGAGAACCAAGGGCACAGAGATCTACTGTTGAACCAGAGGCAGTAGGGAATCTGGGGGTGCTAGGGGGCTCACACCTAGGTTTGCTACTGACTGCAGCTGTATCTTCTTGGGCGACTTATAGGATCTCCCCATGCTGCAAATTCCTTGCCTGTGAAATGACGATAATGATAGGACCTACCTCTACGTTGCTGTGATGATTACATGGCTTAATGTATGTTCAGTGCCTAGACAGAGCCCGCCACAGAGAAAGCCTAACAGATACCGGCTAGGATCACTGTTCTTATTATTGTTATTAATGGTCAGATTTCTTTCATCGTTTGGAAAACCCTGTCCCCATAGGAATGAGGGTTACAAAGAGTATCAGAGGAAGACTTCGTTGCTTTTTTAGAAAAAAATCTGTCATTAAGATTGAACTTGAACCTGGTCTTTTATACTTCTTTTTGATCTCCCCCCTGTGCCTTGTTTTCGATGTGAGGTATGCCTCCTTTCACTTTGGGCCGTGAAGATCTTGGAGCTGAATTCCTAGGCCTGTTGAACGTTAATCACCATGGCTCCAGTCTACACCAGTGTCATTGCCAGACTAATCCTTCTAAAACACAGCCTTAACGAGCTTTGCCCCCACCCAACAATGGTTCCTTCTTGGAAACTGGATTAAGGGCGAGCTGCTCCTCCTTCTATTTCTGCAACTCAGTAACCCAGCCTCAAGCCCACCTGTCAGCTCCCACCTCCACTCAAGAATGCTCCCCTTTAAACCAACTCTCTGTATGTTCCAGGCTATGTCTACCTTTGTCCACCAGAGCCACCCCTTCTAAAGAAAGCTCCTCTCTTTCACTCTCAATCTGTCCATTTTAAAGCTTCAGTTTCTCCATGATGTCTAACCTACACACTGCAGCTAGTGTGCATCTCTCCATCAAGTCTTCTGCTCATTTTCAGTCCTGTCTGTTTCTTCTTGTGTAGCATGGCTGGATTTAGCCTCTGTTGTGCAAGTCTGGTCTCCCAAGACAGATTCCAATTTTCTCCAGAGCAGGCCCAGTGCCATACATTCCTTATGTAATCCACATACTCTTCTCCTTCCCTACCCAAGTCCAGATAGGTGATTCAGAGATCTTGTAACCTTTGTAACTATTTGGACAGGTTATTATAAACTCTTGCTGAAATTCTGCTATGACTTCATGAGCTGGATTCAAGTTGCAAAATCCAAACACAAAAACCACAGCTGCCCTGGGTTGCTGTGGAGCTCTTAACAAACAAGCCAATTTCTCCACTTGATTCCCATCTCTGACTAAATTCATGCCAGGTGCCCTCCTGAGCTAAGGGCATCTTTCCAAGTCCTTTCTACTCTCGATTGGGAAGTGAATGTCAGAGATGTTACCCTTTACTGAGGGCCCCATTCATGTTAATAAATATGCTCCTGTTGTTTATTCCTAGGTTCTCTGGAATCTGCCTCCCACACAGGGGAGTTTATTCACCCCATCTCCCAGCTTCCCTGCCACTTCCCTATATGGGTCGCCACCACTCACCCCGACGATTACAGAAGACTCTTAACTATTCCTTCAGCATTCAGTCTCTCCCAACCTAGCAAAGGTTCTTGTGTTACAAATCCATTGTGTGCCGACTAGCGAAAAAGCACAAACAATGAGGTCGGACAGAGAGGCAGCTACAGGGTGTCAAAGGGAAGCCATGTTAAATCTGACCCTCTGCCTCCGTACTTGGTGGAAACAAAGTGGCTGACACTGCCATCTAAACTCTAAAACAAGCTGTTAGCAAAATGAAGCTCCTTGAATTATCTTCTCTTTTAGAGTAAATGAGACCCTTTTCTTAGAGTCGTGTTATTAAGGAAAAAGGGAAACACACAACACTAGGCAACAGGAGAGAAAGTCAGGTAAAGTTGACTCACGATGCACAGAATCAAGTGTAAAACCTTTTGTCTGAAGTAATTACTATGTTTTTGGTCAAAATTATAACTTGGTTGCAGCCCAAATGATAGGTTTTTATAGAGAAGATTCCATTTCCATAATGGCGTTCTTCAGTGTCTAAATAAATGCTTCCTGTAAGACAGGGGACTGACAGCTAGATCTGAGAAGGGAAAGGAAGATACTTCGCCTTCTGTGAGTTCAGGTCAGCAACAAGCACAATTATTTTTTTTCGATCTTCATTAAGGACTGTATTTAATGTCCACTTTCTGAATGATCTTTTACGAGAATGGCTCCCCTTCCCCCACTACACACACACTTAAGTAAGACTGCTTGATAGGAGTTCCTATTCTGTGGTAGGTTATATTCCGGGAACCCACATCATGAAGCAGTCAGCTCTAAGAAATGACGACTTTCAACATACAGCTAGAGAGAAGGCAGCTTGGTCAAGGATGTTAAGCAGATGGATGTAAGGCAAGTTCCTCAGGGGTCCAGATATTTCTAAAGACGACTGTGTGATGTCTTACAGAAAATCCTCTGGTGTGGCCAAAGCCTCTCATCAGCGGGAGGGAATGACCAAAAGGTATGGTATCAGAGCGCCACCTCCTGGCAGAGCTATGCCAATGTTTTACACACCACAATTCCTCCTAGAGGACAGTCTTTCTGATGCTTTTAAAATAAAAAGGGAAATCCTTCCTACAGACAAAAGAGATGCAAAACACAGTTGTGATGTTGCATTACTGAGGTTGGATATATGGGTACTATTGGACAGAGAACATGATACCACATTATACTATCACAGCTAGTTTTGTTTTAGATAAGGCATTTTTATTTCAAAGTTTTCTTGATCTCAGTTTTCATTATAAATATGTCATCTCAAAGAATTTTGGTATTTCAGTCTTTTAGAAAGAAACTAAACAATTTTTGGATAGCTGCATTTTCTTTATAGGCTAATTCTAGATTTTAATGGTTCCTTCAGAATTTTTTCTATTAGGTGCTACTTTTACAAGCAAACGTGTAAGTTGTACATTATTTACCTAGAAGATTCTACTGAGGTCATAAATCTGATGTGAGTTCCATTTACAAGTGACAGGTGGGTTAAACATCTGGGAATGCACAACCAAGTTCTAACATTACGTATGGGTAACTCTTTGTTTTTAAGCCTCAAGGAAGTATGATTTCATAGTTTAAATACTGGGCTTCAGGAAAAAAAAGCAATTTATTCATTTTAAATCAAACCTTTATCCATTACGCTTCATTCCAAAGAGCATTCCCATTGCAGTCTCTTCAGCTTCACCTAACGAATAATGAAAACTGCTTCTCTTACTTAGTTTGGTATTTTTTGATTACAGAGGACATCATCTTAATGCTTTTCCCCCAGGCAGTCTGCAAAGTCTTAAATGACAGAATACAAGTACATTTCCAAAAATATAACACACAGCATTTATTGTGTCTGAGCTCAACTGTCCCAGTGCAACCATGTGCACTTCGAGAACCTTGGTAAAAGCTTTGAACTTCTTTGGGGCAGAAAGGCATCACAGACTGAAATAAAAAACCTACAATTAAAGCTTTTATACAAAATTTATACATAGATCAAGTTCTACTCTCTGACACACAGGCAAGAAAGCAAGGGGGGAAGGGAGAGAACGTGGACAGATGTGTTTCTGTATTACATATATGACCGCCACGTCTGAAACGTAACTCAGTGAGACAGAAATCCCAGCATGTTACTCCCTTTTTGAGCAGAAATGCAAATACAGCATCCCCCAAATCACACTGTACATGCCAGACACTCATTTATTCATACTTCTGCCTTCTTTATTAAAGAGGAAATTCATACTACACTACTGGCTATGTATGTCTGCCTGCCTTTGGTGGGTATATTATTGTTTTCCCTGGATGACCAACCAATGCACCTCATTCGCACCATTAATTAGAACATGTACATGGTTAAACACACAGGAATATGGGGTTAGTTAGCCAGTGTTGTGCAACAAATGAATTCACATAAAATTTACATGTGATTTAATTAGCTGATAATGGGTCATTAATTGAGGGGCTGAAGAAAGGAAACATATTCTCTGGGACACATAAAGGCGCCATTCAGGAAGAATAGATTTGTTTTTCCTCAGCCCTTCTCGGCTAGGAAAACCACCTGTGCAAATACGGGGCTCAAGTCAGATGACAAGCGGGGTTTTATGGTACCAGGAAGATTTTTCATTTCCATGACAACTTTCCTGGTTCCAAATAGAGAATGTTATTTTTCTGGAATCAACATCTCAGCCACACTAGCGGGCTCAGGCCAAGCCTGGCGTGCATCTGAATGCTCCTTCCTGGGCAGCCATTATTAACCAATGATGCATCTGCCAAATCATTATTAGTTGGTGATTACAGATCTGATATATTTTGTAATGACTCTGTCTTCTGAACTCATTTTCAAGGAATGAAGTAATGTTCTGGCTCAACAACTCACTAGAAGTACGAACCACTGCTCTCATCCCCACGGTGTCCTAGTTATCATTAAGCAGGTTCATACCCACATAAGTTATCCAATTTTATGCATAAAGATAAACGTCTGGGTGACACTTACGTATATGCAGGTAATAATTTAAGAGTAATGATAATTTAATTTTTCAGATATGGATCAACAACATGACTGACTGGTATATGGAGAAATAGACAGGCTTCCTGGAAACTCGCTCAAAGTAAGTACGGAAAAAAACAAGACAACAATGTTTCTATGCAATGCTTGTGCCATGGAGAGAATGGTTTTGGTAGCGACTCCAACAAGTGGTTCCGGCTCTTTGGAAATGACATTCTGTCAAGTTTCTGGTTACAGCCGAATCCCATTCCTATTCCATGATCTCTCCACACCCTACTGAGGCAAATTTGGAATCCACGAGTGTGAGCACACACAGAAGCAAAAGCAAAGATTTTGTTCTTTTGATTTAAGAATGAAGCCATACCACTGGGGCGCCAGGCACAGTGGGTTGAGCATCCAACTCTTGGTTTTGGCTCAGGTCGTGATCTCAGGGACGTGAGATCCAGCCCAAAGTTGGGCTCTGTGTGGAGTCTGCTAGAGATTCTCTCTCTCCCCCTTTCCCCCTGTCCCTTCCTCCGACTTGCGCTTGCTCTCTCTCAAATAAATAAATAAGCAAACCAATAAATAAATAAATCTTTTTAAAAGAAAGGTCAAAGAACATCATTCATGCAATTTTCTTCACTGTGTAGTGTTTGTCACTGTTGGTCTTGAGAAAACTGAGCCACGATGAACTAGGTAGATACAATATCGCACAGAAGCTCCTAAGCAAAAATTGTGGATCACTGATTAACCATATCAGCCTAATATGTTCTAGAAAATGGACAAACCAGTTGTCATAACTCTTTTCACACAGTCCATTTTGTGAAAGATACTCTATATAATTGATCACATCTTTGAAGCTTGAAACCTACTACATTGTTTAACATATTTATTAAAGATGGTTTATTTGTACCGCTTGAATCTCAAGAAAAGGCAAAACAAATGGGAAAAAAATGTTTACAAAAAAGATGGAAATGTTGGTATCTCTAATATAAATGAAACTTTTCTGTATCTGTAAGACAGAAGATGAACCTGTCAACCAAAACGTGGGGAAGGTTACAAATCTTGTACTAATGAGGAAATACAACTGGCCAATGAGTAAGTGGAACAAGGTCCAACTCTGTATGTAAAACAAGTACTAATTTAAATAACAAGGTGCTGTTTTCTCACTTACCAACACAGTAAAGGTTAAAAATAACCCTGTATTACCAAGGGGCAGGGAGACGATCCACAGGTTTGATATTACCTATGGGAAAGCAGAGGCCCCTACCTTCCGAGGGAGATATTTGCAATAATGGGACAAACATTCCAAGTCTAGAAACTTCGGAAAAATGCATAAGTGGACTGAAGGACTTACATATAAGGACCTTCAACACAGCATTGTTTATGATGCAAAAATGACAGTAAGGTAAGTTAAAACACAGTCCCAAGTCAACTACAGAGCCATTAGAAAGCCCGGAGGCCCAAACTATCTAATGACAAAGGATATCATTTAGGGTACGCTAAGCAGGAACAGGCTAGGATACATCAGGAAAAAAATGATCTCTTTTAAAACTCTGTATGTAGGAACGCCTGGGTGGCTTGTTCCCCGGAATGACTGACTCTTAATTTCAGCTCAGGTTGTAATCTTCGGGTCGTGAGATTGAGCCCTGCATCGGGCTTCATGCTAGGTATGAAGCCTGCTTGATATTCTCTCTCTTCCTTTCCCCTTGTACCTAGCCGCCCCCACCCCTAGTGTTCTCTCACAAAAAAATTTTAACTGTGTATATGTTTTCATTTTCTCTAATGCCCTTATTTATATACACATACATGTGTGTATACATACCACGCACCAACACAGATACACACCGGAGGTACAAATAAGGTATAAAGGAGTAAAGGGGATTTTTCTCCACATTGTTGGAGAATGGGTGACTTCTCTGTTGCTTTTTTTTTTTTTGCTTTTTTTAAAAAAGATTTTATTTATTTATTTGACAGAGAGAAACATAAGCAGGGGGAGTGAGAGAGGGAGGAGCAGGCTCTCTGCTGAGCAGGGAGCCATGTGGGCCTTGATCCGGGACTCTGGGATCATGACCTGAGACCAAGTCAAATACTTAATGACTGAGCCACCCAGGTGCCCCAACTGTTGCAGTGCTTTGAGAAACAAGACCATATCACTTCTGTAACTTGGAAAAGTTGTGAAGCTCGGTAATGTCAGCTCTAATGCGAATCAGCCAAATGAGAAATGACTATTGGCAGCTGAACACTGGGCAAAGAAAAGATGGATTGAAACGAGGCCTTCACCCATCTCTAAGACTGTATATGGGAAGGGGTGCTGAGGCATTAGTGACCATAAGTAGGACTTATATTTGGTAAGTAAGACACAGCCACTACCGGCCTGTTCTCCATTCTTTACAACATGCGTGACTATCGACCAGAAACTTCAAGACACCTCTCCACCTCACAGGCGGACAGCCTCGCTGGGCTCCATGCATCCCCCCACCCCCACCCCCCGCCGAGCCCCTCTCACTGTGCAGCCTTGAATAAGGCAGGCCCTGGGCAGAGCAGCTGCCAAGGAAGCCTGCCCTCTCTTTGGCTATCAAAGACTTGTACATAAAGTCAGTCTGGAGTCAGGTCGAGAATGTTGGGGACAGCAGCAGAGAATGACAAGAAAACCATGTGAACCAAAGAAGAAAGGCCAAGCAAAGTTTCTCCATAGAGAATTCAGCCATCATGGTTCACCTCTGAGCACCAGGTCAGGTGGAGAGGTGGACGGTCCAGATCTGCAGCTCCTCCTCCTGGACAGCCGGTGACCCCTGGGACCACCAGAGGGCGACAGAGGAACGAACAGTTTTCCATCCTTAAAACCTGCCAAGAAACCTCTAACGTGCGACCTTTAGCCACCGGGAGAGAACTGGCTCCCAGGTAAGACCTGTTTTAAATTTTAGTTGCTAATGAAAGCAGGATTTTTCTAGCTTCTCTGGAAACATAAGGATAAAAGGCTTCCTGCTACAGATGTGAGAAAGGGAAGGATATGGCAGACAAAGCTGGTAAGCTGGAGAAGTATTCTCTCTGCTGTCCACCTCCCTAGCCGTAACCAAGGCTTCCTCCTCGCAAAGATAAAATAAATAAACGAACCTCTGGCAACAGAGCTTGTAGTGTCCCTCTGAGGTTCTATTTATACATCACAACTGTGCTTGAAAGGGACGGGCCTGAGAATGTTCTGCAGCAGCCGAGACCATCATACCCACGCCAGAGGCTCAGCGTTCATTACCTGCACCCCTGCATGGCTGGCGACAGCTCACTCACTCACTGCCTAGCAAGGGCTCTGCTGCAGGGGTTTAACGCTCGTAAGATGCCTTAAATCCCTTGTGGAAGGAGGCAAGAGATAAATAATAATTTTAAAGACATACAGGCTTACTCTGCTATTTACATTTCTCATGTGTTTGACTTTTCCTTTCTTATTTCCCAAGACCCCCGTGAGGAAGCGCCTCTGCCTTCACACCCCAGGTTGGAAAGCCGCCACCCTGGGATAGGGTGACGTGGTCACTGACGCGGTCGCTGAACAAGCCGGGTGCGTTCTGGGGGTGGACCCAGTAGAACACAATCAACACAGTGGTCCCTGCCGTTGAGAGGCAGGAAGAGCTGGCTGTCTACCTTTTGCTTTGACCCCTCATTCCTCTACAATCTGCAGACTAGGCTGATCATTTACTTCCTCCTGCCTCAGCTTCCTCACCTCTAAAAGCCAAGGAGTTGAAGGAGATGGTCACCAATCATCCTTGTGGATCTCACACTGCTATGGCTCAAGGGGGCATCCTGTCAATATTTATTAACTTGCTGATAGAGGAGTCTTTGAGCCCTGGAAGGCAGAAGCATGTCAGGGGGAGAGAGACACACCAAAATGGCATTTTAAATTGGGGTCTCAGGCTTTTAAGCCTTGGGAGGAAAGACATACTCTTCCCTAACGTTCTAAGCAATCACAAGCAGCAACTTCCAGCTCCAAGTGGGTCATCCATTCTTGCCAGAAGACGCCTAAGTAAATATCAGACGACTTCCTGCCTTCTGTCCTGGCTTGGGGGAGCTCCTCTCTAGGATGTCTCTGTAAAGGGCTGCAAATGTTTCCACCTGGGGAAACCAGGGGCCTCCTGCCACCTATCCTTGAAAGCAAGAGTTGCAAATGTTTTGAAAACAACCGATGATCTTTAAAGAAGCAACAACAAAAAGCCATTTGTCTCTTCTGCCATGACTGATTGGTCTGTTGTACCCTGAGGGTTGGGGGCGGAGAGAAGAGGCCCTGAAACAAATGTTTCCTGTCCTAGGCAAGAAGTGTGATAATCAGGAAAGTACCAACTTAATGTGCCCCTGGCTCAGAAACCATGGTCAAAGTCTTCATAGCTTGAGGATTCAACAGGATCCCTAGGGCATTCTTTCTGTCTCCTGTCTCCTTGGTCTATCTTCCTGTTGATTGATCACTTGGCCAGAAATCAAGCACAGCCATAGTAAATACAGTCGGGGGTGACGGATGTGAAGTTTCGCTCTTGCACACGTCATGCCCAAGAACCAGCAATTCCATTTGGAGGTCTCTACTGGGAAAGAATGGAAGGCACCTGAGCACAAGGGGAAATTGGGCAAGGAAGCTCACAGTGGCATCACTTGGAAAACCAAAACCTGTGCAAACAACCTGGAAATCCAAGAACGGGGAGATGAAGAAACCGTGTGTTCTACGGAGAGTCCTGAACCAGAGGGGCAAGTAAAAGGCTTGTAAGTAGAATAAAGACAGAAAGAACACATACTGAGTTCATAGTAAGGGCTGAGTGGAGAGGGGTCTGGTATGGGAATGGAAAGGGTTGCAATCCAAGGAGGGCTTCAAGGGCTTCAGTTCTATATGTAACATTTTATAATTCTAACATTAAACTGTGAAGAAAAGGATATTCAGCTATTCCTTTTGAATATATAAACAGGGAGAAAAAGCCACGGATAGCAAATGTGGCAACATGGTCACAGTAGCTACTTTTTAAGGGGACGGGAGTATGGACAACGTCGTTTCTCCTTTTCTCCCATCCCTTACTTCCAGGAAGAACATGAATAAACAAGCCTTTGCCCCTGCATGGTCTCCTGCACGCTCATCATTGGGGAGAATGAAGCCTACTGCAGAGAAGGCGGAAACAGGAAGCAGGTACCAGGAACTCCCTTGGGACTTCCTGTCCAAGCTAGAGAAACGGTCCTCCTTTCCAAGCCACCGCCCTGCTGTCCTCCCGCCCCCAGCCCTGGGTATCCCTGATCCCCTTCCTCAATCCTTCCAATCCTGGTTTACATTCTACCCTTGGGCTTGCGTGTGTGTTTGGACATTCTTTGTGGCGCAAGCTTCCCCCTTCTTCTCATTTTTCCTCTGCTCTTTAAGGAGATGACACGGTTGCACGTCTCATGCTGAAATCAGGTCCTCGGGGTGTCAAGCCTGGGGCTGGATCAGGCGAGGGAAGGAGAAAAGGGCAGCCTTTCTTCCCACCCCAAAGTACCGTCCACAGCCCTGGCAGACAGGCAGGGCGTGCTGTCCAGAGCCGTTCTGCTGGCGGGGAAACAAACCCGTGCTTTCCGACCAAGGCTTGACAGTTGCCTCTAAAACAGACATCTCATTGTGCTCAGTTTTAAAAGAAGCCCTTCCGATGCAGAGGCTTTTCGGGCTGACAGTTAAATCACAACGGCCAGTATTTATACGAGCGGCTTCCAACTGTCTGGGCGAATACATAGTATTTCTATTTCACAGAAACCAGGGGCTGCAGCAGCACAGAAGCTGGCCAGACCGGAAAGCAAACCTCTGATTAGTACCCATGTGTTTAAGAAGCAGAGCTTAGATGCTTGTAGGAGTTAACACACTCCTTCTGTAAACAAGTTTGTTTTTTCTTTAATTAAGTGACAAATGTAATAGATCAGAATACACCCATACATACATACGTGTCTCAAGACGGCTTTGTGCTCCGTAAATCAAGTATGCGGCTGTGAGCTCTTTCTGCCATTCAGGCATTAGTGGGGAAGCTGCATGATTCTTAGTTTCTCATTAAAGCTCCGGCCGGGAGCAGTCGCTAAGCATTCCAAATGCAGACAGGAAACACCTGGAACTCTGGGCCCTGCTTGGACCACACTTTACATTTCAAAACAGGGGATTCTAAATTGTTCGTAAATATTTGTCTAGTTTCAATAAAACACTCCTCAACCAGTTTCATCGACCCTTTTTAGTTCAGAAGGCTAACACATACACGCAACCAGTCATCCACATTCTTTAAACGTTGCATATATTTATGTGGACAATATCCTAGAAATATAAAACCCAAAGTAAGGCCTTTAATAGTGTCATAAGGGAATTTCAGTGTTTTTGTTTTGGTTGTTTTGTTTTTTTTGAGCAGGGACAGCTCTCTGCCCCCATAAACTAAGTCCAAATCATGCTTGTTCTAAAAAGATTTTTAAAAATGCTAAAGTTGAAGTATAAATTAAACCTAGGTTTCCCCAACTTGCCTATTAGGGTAAATAAGACCCAGACAGACCCTCTTGGAGGCTTAGAGAAGCTTTAATAAATTGATTACTCAGCCTTCAGCTACCAGGGAAACACAAACTTCAGGCCTCCTAGCCAGATTCCATCCCTACACATAACTTGAACATGCTGAGCCCTTTAAAATGTTTTAAAAAGCTGTTTTTAGACACTGAAATGAAAATTAGCTCAGCTTGCATGGTGAAAATCAGATTTTTAAAAAGCTGTTTTCTTCCTGTTTTCCAACTTTTCCAGATTTTCCACCATGTAGAGGACATGCATTGCTTTCATTTATTGTGTACTTTGATAATCAGAAAACTGAAAATGTCACACACACACACAGAACCCTACAAAGAGGAAAGGAGGGGAGCGAAAAGGAAAAAGAGAGGGCTTCTCCAGAGCCGTTTACACATGCAGGGTGTCAACCTGGGAGACAGGAGTGCTAGCCAATGTCTACGGAAATGACTAGGAGCAGGTTCTGGGTTCCAGGGCCGACTGTGTGGGGAGTGGTGGCCTGGCTGGGAGCAGAGCTAAAACACAAGGGGCACTGAGACGGGACTCCCAAGAGGCACCAGAGGAAGCCTCAAGCCCAGACTGCCTGCCGGGTGCCCTGACTCTACCCCACCAACCTTGAGTCCTCCAAAGTCAAAAAGAAAATGCAGGGACCCACGGTTCCCAAGAGTTAAGTGGGAAAGTAGGTCACGAGAATATAAACTTGTGAGCTCAGTCCAGAGATGGCAACGAGTGAGCTGCCGTTCCTTTCTATTTTTCTGGAAGCAGCTGTGATTAAAAATTCCTCAATTGACCATAAACCGCTTGCTCTGATCCCACTAAGAAACAACCACGTACCTGCCCCTGTTAATGGAGATTAAGCCCGGCAGTGATAAGAGATACCAGGGAAGCTCTTCGCGACCATAAAAGGCATCGGTTAGAGGTAATGATAA
This sequence comes from Spilogale gracilis, assembly GCA_004023965.1. Lineage (NCBI taxonomy): Eukaryota > Metazoa > Chordata > Mammalia > Carnivora > Mephitidae > Spilogale > Spilogale gracilis. The sequence goes on along the minus strand of PITA01001927.1, from coordinate 4,549 downwards.
ACTAATTCTGAATACACTGGGCAGCGGACGCTCAGCCTCAGGTTAATGATTAACGCGCTGGACCCCGGCCAGTTAAGAAGTTGTTTAACCAGCACCCCTGAAAAGCAAAGCTGTTCACATTCACACGTCCATGGAGAAACAGACACTGTTTCCTTCCTCCCTCTGCACAGAGCTGAAAAACTACTACAAAAGGTGTCACCTCTCCCTGTTTCAGACCAGGACATTTCGCATCCAGGAACTAGACTTAGTAGACTAAGACCCAACAATGAAGCTCCTGCAATTTTCTCAAATCCCTGAACTCTTATTGCCAAAAGCCACCAAATAAACATTGCTCTCCCACAAAACAAAAATATTTTAACCCACAGCTGAATGGTAATTTGTAATAGGGGAGTTTCTTATTCCTGAATGAAATAATTTTTATCACCTTTGAAAATAGACACGCACAAAATTTAGGCTCACTGATGAGACTGTATCTAAAGCAAAGGACTGAATAGGAGAATCGTATTTGTTTCCATATACAAAACTTTCTGTGACCTTCTGGTTAGTACTTGCACAGACCAGCCTCCCATATTTAAGGGGTCAGGCTGCCTTTGTCAAACACAAGGAATCATTTGGGGGCACTTAATCTAATTTTAGGAACAATACATTTGAAGAGGAGGATTAGTGATGCAAATGAAAAATCACCTTTTTTGGGATAAGCGGGACAATCAAGACACTTTTGGGGGAGCACATAGTTTTGATCATGTTGAAAGGCAGATTCTAAAAAGACTGAAAGGCTAAGCCTCCAGGATTTGAGGTCTGGGGTCTGTTTATCCTCCTTAGTTCAAGTTGGAATTAATGCACTGAAAAGTCTGAGATGACCCCAAACTACTCTTTCACTGGGGCAGGCCTGAGGGCAGAAAGCAGATACTGGGAAAAGGACTATACTGAGCCTCTAGGCACGTGTGTAACAGTGAAGTATCCTTGTATCAGGATTTTCTTTGAAAACAGACAGAACGAAAGGGTAGTATGGATGACTGGTATGGCTGGGGAAGTAAGATAGGTGGCTCTCCAGAGTTTACTTAGGACTTTCTATCCGGGCAAATCCTCTGGTCTTGAGTTGAGCCATAAGGATCATGAATACACCACTATATTCACATTCTAACAATGCTTGTCAAGATATTGGCCTAAGAAACGTCAACCAACAAGTCTGGATCCTTTGAATTTTGCCCTCCAAGTCAGGTAACTAGCCAACAATTCTGAGTTCTGATCCTTTGGCCTGCTTTCCCATCCCTCAGCAAAGATGGGTTTGGTAACCCATCTAGTTGTCAGAGTCTTAAGCAATCATCTGTCTGAGCTGCCTGCTTTTCATCCAGGGAGAACTGCACACGCTCTTGGGCTAAATGTGTGCCTTTATAGTCCAACAGAAATGACAGGTGCAACAAAGGCTTGACAGGGGCTAGGTGGGAAGATAAGCATTTCACCGGCATTATCTCACGTAACCTTTAACACCTCTACAAGCAAGAGGTTATTCATAAACCCATTTTATAGACAGGAAACAAGTTACGCTAGACCGCAAGAGAGAAAGTGATAAAAGGAATATTGAAATTCAGTTGATCTAACTGTGAAACAAAACCCCCCTAATACTGCATCCCTGCATGAAAAAACCCAACTACCCAGAAAAGAGTTTTTACCCTTTATTTACTCATTAGCTGAAGGACACAGATGGGCTCTAAAGATACAGACGCCTAGGCGTTCTTCCAACAGGGCAGCCCACCATTGATGTATTGTCACTTATTCAGCAGCTACGTTTCTAATTTAGGGGGAAGGGACATCTTGTGATGGTGTTGGGTTTCCATTGCATAACGTTTAAGTAGCACCCTCGCCTGTGTGTGTGTGTGTGTGCACGTATGCACACGCACATATCTGGGCATACTCCCGTGATTTTATACTAGCCTAATAATGGAGATTTATAAGCCAGAACGCACATTCTAATTTCAATAGATATTGCCAAAAATGGACCAATTTAAACTCCCACCAACAGTTTATGAGGATGTTTATGTCAACACACTCATCAATGCTGCATATTATCAGACTGTTCTATCTTTGCCAACATCATCTCAATTATGAATGAAGTTGAGCACCTTTTCATGCATTTATTGATGGTATTCTTGGCTAACTTTTCTATTGGGTAGTTTGTCTTTTCCCTTGTTGACATGTAGGAACACATTAGGAAAGCAGGAAATCAGCCCCTTGTCTTCTTCTGCTGATTTAAATTTTATTATATTTTCGCCTCTGTATGTAACTTCGGAATTTTGTATAGTCTAATTATCAGTCTTTTTCCTTATGACTTCTGAGTATACAGGGCAAAAAAAAGATTTAGATTCAGACCTATCCAGAGGTGTCCATGAAAAATGTAAAAGCAACTCTGGCCAAACTTATTCTCGAAGTCTGACGTGTACAACGAACACTCCAGAAAGGTCTACACTTGTTGCCATACCAAAGTTCTGGACCCCTGCCCAAACCTTCCAGAGAAGAACTCTGCAAATCCATTTATGGTCCAGCTGTGTTGCTGATTGGGATCGTTTGCCTACAGACTAGAGCACTGAGGATTCTTCCAAGTTGAGGAAACACTGCAAACAGCAGCATAGTGAGTTCAAGTTGCTGAGCTGAGTGGTAATCACAGCCGTGCTGGCATTCAAATGGAGCTGCCCTCCCTCCTGGCTCCTCAAATTCCACTACCATGGAGAAAACCAAATACTTATTTTATTTAATATCTGAGAGGAGTGTTCATTGGCTACCATAAAATGGGGTTCCAAATGTCTGGAGGGAGGGTGTGTGTGTGTGTGTGTGTGTGTGTGTGTGTGTGTGTCTAGATGTGTGTGCAAGCGTCTGTGTGTGTGTGTGTGTGTGTGTGTGTGTGTGTTTGCACATTGGTCTATGCATGTATGTTTATCCAACCACACAGAGCTACGGGTAGAACAGGATGTGATGAAGTGGGAAGACCAAGGCTTACATTACGTGTCCTCCATTTACCCGCTCCATGACTTCACGTAATTTTGTTAACCTCTCTGAATATTAATTTCCTTATTTGGTAAATAAAGGTGATGAAAATTCTATTATCTTTCAGTGTTATTAAAGTATTATTCAGACATTGAGATCTAAGAGCTAAGTGCTTGGGCTACAGTGAGTACTTATTGTTACCTGTTATTATGTAAAATAATTCACATATGACTAACTTTGGGGAAAGTTATAATACAAGTCCAAGAAAATTATAGTTTTTTAAAAATTTATAATCCTGGTTGACCCAGGATTTTCCAAACAGGCCTTCTTTCTAGATGGAAAGAATTTTCATCTTGACCACTGGATAACATGCTTTTACTTTTGTTACCAACATTCAGTTACAGAAGAATAAGATGTTAGATAAACCACCAAACACCCCCAAACTTATTATCACTGTTAGGTTTAGGCCCAGAAGGATGCTGCAAGCTCTTTAAAAGCCTGGACACCCTGGACAACTGAGGTATTTTCAAGAGGACACTCCCAAAATGACACAGAAGAACCTTAGAGAATATTTGTAGCCATGGCAATCAAAATATCCAGCATGACATATTACTGAATCCACATCTGGTAATTTACACATCTGCTTTGAAAACTGGCTTCATATTTCACAGAGAAGATGATACAGAGCTTCTGCAATGCATTTTGTTAATATGTTTTGTGGACCAAAATATTTACCAGTTCAAAATTATAAATGGGTCTAAACAAAAGGAGGTGACCTCATAGACGTGACTATATATAGATATAGCAACTACAAGAGTTAGTCTTTCGGATTGAAGTCAACAATATAAATAATAATAAGAGATGAAAACAATATGGTGTATTCTCAAAATATTAAAAATAGAAATGCTCCATGATCCGTTAATTCCACTCCTGGCTATATATCCAAAAGTATAAAAAAACAGGGTCTGGAAGAATATTTGGAGGCCCATCCTCACAGCAGTAGCATTATTCACAACAGTCCGAAGGTGAAAGCAATTTCAGCGTTTTACTGTCGGGTGAAGAAACAAAAGAGGGTAGAGATTTACCAAAGAATATTACTCAGCCTTAAAAAAGAAGGACATTCTGACATATGGCACAACAATGGATAACCTTGAGGACATCATGCTAAGTGAAAGTATCCGGTCACAAAAGGACAAACACTGCATGATTCTACTTCTAAAAAGTGCCTGAGTAGTTACACTCAGACGGGCAAGAGGTAGAACAGTGGTTGCCAGGGGCTGGAGGAAAGGAAGAAAAGGGGACTGTTTAGTAAGCAGAGTTTCAATTCAGGACAATGAAAAAGGTCTGGAGACGGACAGTGGTGGCGGTACCACAAGACTGTGAATATACTCCATACCACTGAAGTGCACCTTAAAAATCATTAACACCAGGAGAGAGGGCTTGAGATGATGGCATAGCAAGACCCTGAGGCTCACCTCCTCCAAAGGACACACCAAAGTTACAAGTCCATGTGGAACAATTCTATCCAAAAAGACTTGAAGACTATAGAACAACTCTTCCACAACAC